>OZ026498.1:19016500-19054000 GCA_964019985.1 Aurelia sp. 4 Dawson et al 2005
GTACTTACATGAACACGTATTACTTATATAGAACTGCTTACAGGAAACTCCTCGTTCAGATCCTCGCTTTCGATCTCTCTCTTAAAGCATTACGACATAGCTTCGCAATCACAAAGGAGGGTCAGAGGAAGGCCTTTTTATCATTGGGGGGAGGGGGTGGGGTTGTACAGCTTCCTGGGGCCCCTGTGTTCAGATCGTTACAAAATCAACAAACCCAAGCTCTGGGAAAAATTATTTAAAGACCCCTTGCTTACCGTGACCCTTTGTGCGCTGAATGAAACGCAAGACAAAGGGAATTTAGGCCAAAAAGGACTTTCAGATAATATGGGTCTTAAAGAAACTCATTATTTTAGTCACAGAAATCTTAGCAGACTTTACTTCATTTTCACTTCTGTCTTGTATCATATTCGCGATAACAAGGACAGAGTTCATTATACAATAGCATCAGTTGCTTTGGTTCCCACCTCAATATCAAAGCGATTAGCAAATGCAGACAGAAGAATTTCTCTCAACCAGTAATGCAAAACAAACAGAGCTGCAAAGTTGCCCTGAAACCAGTAAGGCGAAACTGCACTTGGTGCGAGCGAAGGGACGTTTTTAAGAGAATTTGTGTGCTTACAACGAAAGAAGAAGGGTAAATCTATGGTTCTGTCTGGGGAATTTTGTTTATTTCATTCAGGAGCTGGGGAGTAACAGTCTACATTTGAGCAATAAATATGCAAGAATCGCAATGCCCTCTGCTTGGCTCATGTAAACGAAATCCACCAGAGAGGATTTTAGATTTACCCCTCTACTTTTGTCTTAGGCACAGAGCTTCTCTTGAAAACCTCCCTTCGCTTGCACAAAGTGAGAGTTTGCCACACTGGTTTCGGGGCAACTTCTGCGGCTTTATTTGTTTTGAATTGCTGGTTGAGAGAATTTCTTTTGTTTGCATTCGCTAATCGCTTTGACGTGTGAACCAAAGCAACTGATGCTATTGTATTACAAAACCTGCCCTTGTTTATTCGCCATCAATTACTCGGCACGCACTTGAGTCCTACTTGAACATTGAAAAGGCTTTAAAAAACACTAGTTTGCAATGTTCATAAAAGCGCATATGATAAATATGTTGATTGTTGTGGAGCCCTTAAGAGACTTGTGAGAAACTATTTGCACTCAAATCAGATGATTTAAAGCCTGGTTTTCAGTAAATCGTAATTCATCGCCGAACATTGTCTCAGAGCATCGCCGATCATCGCCGATACTGCAAGACAATGATCGGCGATGAATTACGATTTAATGAAAACCAGGCTTAAGAAACGTCCTGTGGTAGCTCGGTAGCTCAAATTCTTAATTTCATGTAAAATAATATGAATTCTTTCACAGCAATGTTTGTGAAGGATGGCAAAAGAACTAAGATAGTGCAGTGAGGAGCGAATGATGAATAACCTACTTATGAAAGCCCGTAGACTTTTAACATTATCTTTCAAGAAACCTAACTTAGCAACCCAAAAACATTGAAGTGCAAGATTCGATAAATCATTAGCTCTTTTTCGTTAACTATATAATCAAGAATTTCGAAAATAAAGAATGCTTAAATGTCGCTTCGCTTTCGCCTCATCAGAAAATTTCGCTTACATTCGTTGAACTTCGCATTCGTTTCATTGAAGTGTAAGACATATATTATATTTGGCATCATGTTTTACTCCTTGGAAGATAAGCAAACTGGCCTTCAATTTTTGAGGCTGAAACTTAGAAGAAACGTTGAAGAAATGTTTAATCCTCCTGGAGGTATCTTCCAAAACGAATCTCAAGCAAAATAAACCGTAGCTTTAGTTTAGTTCGGCTGATTTTAATGAAATGAATTTCTACATCTAAGTTTCTCCTTCTGCTACGAAGTGAGTGCTGTTTCTGTCATTTGTCCAGGATTTAAGATAGCACATCGTGGCAAACGCCGATACATTTGCCTTTTCTTAACGTAAGTAACGTAAATCGATTAAACTTCACAATATCGTTTTACAAATGCCTCAGTTTGCGAAGTATTCTTTCTCGCAACGAATTCTTGAAGACCGGAATAAACTTCTGAGCAACGAAACTGAATCACTGTCAATTGGAAGATCGACGATTGCTACCATTCAGTCGTGATGAGTTTAGTTTTATTGTTTCAATCTTCATGTTACATAGATGAAAATGGAATGAAATTTGATAGCGATTTCTCAACGTTACTCGTGACTTATCACAGATACGGGATGAGTCAATAAAAACGCCCGGCGTTTGAAAAAATCCTGCTCCCTGAATATTACAGCAATGATATTGAAAACTGTCTTGTTTTATTCCCGATATGTCAAATAAGGTTGAGTAATTTACCCGGCTTTAAAGCCCAATTTCCATTGAGAAAGATCTTTGCAAAGTGCGAAATATTTCTCGTGAAAAACCGTCTGCTCGTTCGCACTAAAATTTCGCCAGTTTTCTGTGAAAAATTTCTCTGCGAAAAAGAAGTTGAACTCAGTTTTGATGATGATGATGACGACGATGATGATGATGATAAAAATGTTTTACCACAATATCGTAACCCGTACGATAGAAGAGTGAACAACAATGCACGCTATCATATTTGGTTTGATATGAACATATTTGCAAATTTTGATTCAGCCACAGTATGTATCACTGGAATCGATTTGAAGTTCCATACAGCTGTTCCATTAAAGAAAAAAAGGTAATACTTGGAAAAAGTACCATGGATTTAGAATGATTAAAAGCAACAATTTTATTTTATATCATTCTTTTGCACCCAAAATATACATTTTGCATGACTTTGAGATCTGTTTCATTGAAGAGTTATAGCAACACATTCAAACAATGTCCTCCCTTGAGTGAGGCCTTAACAACGTCCTCCCTTGAGTGGGGCCTTTCTGGATCTATGTCACAAGCCTCACTTGACATAGACCTCCAAGTGTGTATCTTATTTGAAAATGCCGCACTTTCTAACTCTATCTTACAGAAATATGAAATTCACAAAAATGTAAGCTACTGCTTTCATTATCTATGCAGTCATAGCTTTCAAAAAGTCTTGACCAGGATTTGCAACTTTTGACAAGATAGGCACTTCCTGGGGGGGGGGGGATACATGACTTGCGGATGGACGGGGGTCTGCCGCATGGTTTTCAGAAAGGTACCCTCTTCTAATTACCAAAATTTGCCATCATACCCACTTGAAATTTTGTGGAAAATGACCCATTTTTGGCTATTTTTTGCCAATTTCTGGACATCCCACTCATGTCTATGGGATAGCTGCTGAAAAAGGCACCCTTGTCTAGAGAATTTTGGCCCAAAAACCCATCCATATGGGCGGCACATACCCGTACCCTCAACATATCATGTACCCCCTCCCCCTGGGAGGCACTTCAATTACTAATGCATTATTTCTGTCATGCAGGGGTGCCTTAAAAAGTAACAGACTTACAGTACATATTTCAAAGGGTGAATTGAAAACAATTTTAAAAAGATTATACTAACATGAGTGTTATTCAAGACACTATTGACAAGGACAACTCTTCTACGGCAGTTGAGCAATTTTTTGACATAACTATCAAGATCAATTGGAGGCTTCTGTAGTTCAGCTAATTTCTGGAGATCTGCAGGAGAAAAAGGAAGAATGGTGAATAAAGAACATTCTACAGTATATCACACAGGGTGACCAAGAGTACTTCATTAGGATTACAATATGTGACATTTATATTCTACCGCATCTGGAAATTTTCACAGATTTTGCATCTTTGAGAGGCCTTTGCAACCAGGAGATATCTGCATGAGCCATCTCTTTGTTTGTGGTCATTTTTGTGGACCTTGAAAAAGTGGCAACAATGAAAGAGACCATGAAAGGATGTATCCACAAAGCATGCTGGGTGCAAAGGCCCCCTAAAGTTACTGACCTGATGTAAGTGTGTCAATGTGTTCCCTCAAGTCAAGTTGGCTCTTCCTGGAAAAATAAGTTCATATTCTCAACACAGGCTATCAATAAATTGCACCATGAGTGATAGGACACCCACTGTGTAGCAGTTTAAATTTACAGTATATCAGTAGCGAGCCACCTTAAATTATTGTTTTTTTTGTCTTGAACTTGTTTTTACTTCATACACAACCACCATGGTCTCTGAAAGGTGGTTGTATACGAAGTAAAAACAAGTTCAAGACACACAAAAAATACATTAAGGTGGCTCGCTACTGATATACATAGATTTAAACTGCTACACACTGGGTGTCCTATCGCTCATGATTTCATGTCCTCTGCCAACTCCTGCTTGAAATCTATGAATAAATGCACTCCAAAGTCCTTTGCATCCAAAACAATGATTTATTGCTTGTCTATTGTTATGTCTGAAAGTTCTTTGGCAGGCATGATACATCTCCCAATCTGGCACCAGCCAGACTGGAAAGTTTGTATTGTGTGCAAACGTTCTTGCATGTTCACGAAAGAACTTACAGGGTTTTAAATCTAAGGCTGGCAATAGCAATAAACAATCATCTATTGTTTTGATCCATTGTTCTCAACAACAAAATTTCTGCATTGCCTTACTTAGGCCATCTCAATTTGCACGCACCAAATACAAACATTCCAGTCTGGGGCATCTTGTGAGGTGTTTGTTGATAATTGTTGTTCTTAATACAGTAAGGGGCGATCAACTTAATTGATTTTTGTATTTCTAACAGCATTTGGCCGTTAAGATCGGAACCCCCTCCCCCTCCCCGTTAACGGCCTTCTACCAAAAGTGCCTCCGATCGGCATAAATTTTTTGCCTCAGTAAGACTGGGGGAGCAACTGGGGAGCAGCAAATAGATGTCTTGTGGAACACGCCAGACTTCAACCGAAGATACGCCATATCGGCAAGGATAGTGAAACTGTTTCATCCTTTACTATACATTATATTTGTAATGGTTTTATCTACGCTTTTCAAAAAATTCCCTTATGGAGATTTCCGTACGATTTTAATTTTCTTAACGACCTAAGGGTAAGGCCCCCTCCATAACGGCCAATTGCCGTTAAAAAATACGAAAATCGATGGCCCCTTTACGACCTTATCATATTGTTTTTCTCCAACAAAATAACAGTGCATGGAACATTAGATCTCTGCCTAGGAATTTCAATATCATAATTATAGTACCAAATTTGCTCATCAAACGAAAAATCGACATTATTCATTGACTTTGGCATGGCATGACAAAGAGGAGGCCTCACGAAAAGTTTAGTTGGTCCACAAAGAACTGCAAATTCATACCTCACATCCAATACTCTGTTGTCTACTTCTTCAACGGCTGGTTTTAGAATCTGCAAGATTCCTTTACTGAGATCATCTTCAATCAAATCTCCACTTTTTGAAGCTACAGAAGCTGTGTCTTCTTTGGCCGACATTTTGTTTGTTGAATTTTCGTTTGCATGGAACAACAGCAACAACTTTTCACCTTATCGAGCTCACCGGGGGTAATGTTTTTGAGGAATTTTCTAGTTTGCGTCATCAGCTAAATGTCTAACTTTCTTCCCCAAACATACTCTACCCTACAGAATTTTCAATGTTTCGATCTTCATTTGGATTTGCAGTATCTTGTTGATTTTGATTTTTTGGCTTTTTTGTGTCAGTGATTGAATTCATTGATTATTGATTAATACCCCCCGGTAAAATGGAAACGAGGATAGTTTTCCCGCCAAAATGAGATCAGAGGAGATGCCCTGTCAACAAACAAAGGAAGCAACAGAGGGGAGAGAGGAGAACAGAGAACAACATCTCAAAGCCGTATGCCAAAAAATACATTGAAGGAAGACAATCACTGAAATGAAAAGAACGCAGTAGACAGCAGGGACCATCAGATATGCAGCAGTTGTAAGCCAATTAAAGACACCCGCGAGTGAAGCCGCTCCGATGCGATGCCGAAGTCAAGTAAAAATTTGGGCAGGTTGGAAGCCCAGCAACACCAAAGTGAACTTGTGGACACCATCAGTTGCCCTCGTATGGTTGCAAGAATATGGGGAATGGTCACTGGTATATGTGAGTATTTGGAATGATGCCAGAAGTTTAACACTGTGTTGTGGTCGTTTCCTAACTGCATGGAGCTTTTATACTTATAAGGCCCTACGAAAGGGCACTGAACACACACAAGGATTCCATCCCAATCCTATCCCACTGGGATAACGTTTGTGTGTGCATAACTGCATCTCATTACATAGCAAAACTGGTGCGGGAACCACGGGGAGACAATAGCTAAAAATAGCGCATTGCATTTAGTTATCAGCGTGGAGGCCTTTTGTCAATAGACTAATTTTCAGACTATTATCTTGCCATAGTCATTATCTGATTATCTGAACATTATCTGATTCTTACTACAAGCTAATTCCTCTGTGGGGGTATTCCCCTTGCATTTGAATGCCTAAATTTAGCATTTGCTATTCTTTGTATATGGAAAGGTCAACATGTGGGTGGAATTCATTCACAAGAGGAGCAAGAGCAATAGCTCCTGCAAGTAACTGTAAGTTCAGAAGGAGCAAGGGGTAAACTTGGAGATTTTATGGAACCATAAGAAATTCTTAGACCTCAGAATGTGATAAATTAATTGTAGGAAAATTTCAGTCCTGGTTAAAATTCTTTGTTTCTTATTTACAAAATATTTTTGGTATCTATAACATCCAGGCTGTTAAGTTTCTTTCTGGTCAGATCTTATTCTTTGTTTCAATCACTTTGATTGCAAGGACAATGTCTTCCCCATGCAAGGCAAAATTTTCAGTCAGGTATGACTTCATCATATGCATTTCTATGTATTGGTGCCCACCTGCTTGGTTGCCTTTCATGGTCCTCACTTCCAAGTTTTTTGCAAGACAGTAGCACAATTCAAGAATTCAAAAGACAAATAAAACAGTGGAATGGCGATTCATGAACCTGCAGATTGTGTAGAGTTTTTATAAAAGATTTGGGGTTTTTAGATTAATTAATTTTGTCTTCTTTTAGTGTTCTTTTTCATTGTAAATTATAATTTATTTTCTTTTAGTTATAGTTGGCCTTAATTAGCTACTATTTGAGCTATTTTAAATAGAAAGCCAACTTTAAATAAATCGATAATAATAATAACAATGGTATTGTCCAGTTGTGCATTCCATTATAAGGTCAGCCATTTGCATCTTGTAGGTATTTTTCTCTGCTCTAGGAGAAAATCCATAAGCTTGTTTTTCTATAAGGTTTGGAGATGCTGGGCTAATACAGTACTGGTGTGTGCTAAAATTCAACCCTCCATCCTGGGGATACGGTGGACACATATGGTGGATGTAGTAACTGGAATCTTGGCATTTGCCACTGGCATGTGCAAGCCTTCTGGCATACAGAAAATGATACACAAGTGGAGGATTGTTTTTTTTAGTCCAATTTGGGTATTGCCATCCAAAATTTTTCTACCTGAAAAAAATTTCCAGATAGATGTGTATGCTAATATGCCAATTTACTTGCTACATGTACTGTACAGTAGTTACATCCCTTAAATATTCTACCTGACCAATAGATCACAGGTCATATTACTTTTCAGCATACATATCATCTGGATGTTATTTCTTAGTTCATGGCAAAGCAAAGAAATGCATTGGTGGTGGAGGCTATATGTTGTATGTATCCCCATTAAATTTATGTGCTGTTAGAGACACATAGGGATTTTGGACATTGCAACACTGTATTTTCATTTGCCTTCAGTTTCTCAAGGGAAAATTGTAAAAGGAAAGGAAAAATGCAGTTTTTGACAGTATTACATTGCTAGTTTCCTGTCTTAAATCTGGGTCTAACAAACTTTGGCAATTATGGCTCTTTAAATATTTGTGGGATATGAGCCAAGTTGTTTACGGTAGAGTCTTTGTATCTTGAAAATTGGACATGTGCGGCATTTTGCATGCCTTGGTTGGTTTGGGGCGTGCAATAAAAATTGCTCTAATCATGATTACTAATGTTTTTTGTTCGTCATTCATCTTATCAAGAAATATGGGGCGGGCTTTCACATTGACCTTTCATATTGTGATATACCGGAATTTAAGAAAACTGATCAAGGAAATTAATCACCAATCCTTATAGATATGAAATGCCTTGAGTAAGGTCTGTAAAATGTTGATGTGTTGTATTAGTGTCCACGTTCTTTAAAAAAACAAAGCTTCCATCCTTTTAATGGCCTCGTAATGCTAATAATCCTCTGTGGTGTAAGTTATGAAAGTATTGATGGAGTTTGTATTTCTCTGCCGCACTGTAATATGGCCTTGGGGATCTGGGAGGCTAAAAATGCTCAAATTCTGAATCATTTGGTTCATTATATAGCAACTAGAAACAATTTTCCAATAGGAATGCATGATTTTTTACCATAAAAGAGATTACTCGGACTCTCTTCAGTAGTGATCATAAAGGTCTAACAATAGAATGCAAAGAAGTCTATATGTGCCACTACGGTATGTTTTTTTCATCTGTAAGAACATCAAATACAAGGTACAGCCCAGTTTAGCATGTCCAACTCCTCCCAGTCCAGCTGATGTTAACTTTGACTTTTGATTTAATTGAGCAATAATGACAAAGCATCATTTTTTAAAAGCATAGCTGAGATATGTGGAAAATTCTGTGGCCCCAGGGGGGGTACTCAGCTCATGTGCATACGGGGAGGTAAGTCTGATAATTTTGGGCCAGAAGATTGCCAAAAGTGATATTTTTGGGTCCAAATAAAACTGAAACTGTGTTCATGATATTTTTTGACACCAAACTTCATTGAACTGATATTTCTGGGTTCGCCAGAGGCAATCCTGACTTCTATTTTCATCAGGATACTTTATGTTCATCTACAGAAAATTAGCTGATATTTTTGGGTTACAATGAAGCTAAAAGTGATATTTTTGGGTTGCATGAAAATTTCTTGGACTGACCCCCATATGCGTATGTGCTGAGTATCCCCCCGGGTCTGTGGCAAATAACTGTGTAAAGCTCAGCTTGATGAATGGTTGTAATTATTTTCTTTTAGGGTGATTGGAATCCTTCTAATTGTGCTAGAATGTCCATGCGCACTATTTCTAATTCAGCCTGGCAATAAATGCTGCGACTTTATGGAGAAGAAAGTCCCATATTGGACCAAAGGTCTTCTGTATGTCTTGTAAGTACCCAAGAGAGTTTTCAGTCAAAATTTTTTTTTTAGAATTACTGTAAATGCATGAGCATTAGCTATTTTGCATATATAACTGGAAAATTTGTCACTTTCGAAATCTTGTAACTCAGAATTATAGTTTGCTTGCAGACATTGCAATACCAAAGCAAAAGGTATAGTCTGTGCAACTGTGCTCAATAGATTCTATTGTGTGCGTCAGCATTTCATTTCAATAGCTTTATTTGCCTTTTCTGCTTGGCGTCTGTTATTGTCTGCCATAGGTACTTACAACTCTAACAGTATTGTGTTGTTAATGATATTTGCTTGTGGAACAAAGTGAAACCTGGACTTAATCACATAATAGCCATTGTCAAATCTGATTCCATCCTGGTTTCATTGGAAAGCAATCTTATTTGCTTTTGCAATAGTACGTTTGCTGAAGCACACATAAAGCGACCAGCGGTGGGCAGACTAAACATTTTCCTTAGAGGCAGGATTGAATTTTGGCTTGTTAAATTCTTGCTGTTTCTACTGTAAATATGAATAAAGCACACATTATTGCCTACCACTCTGCCACTTATTCATTTATCTGGTTTCTGTGCAGAAGGTCACAGGTCTACTGACTTGCTGGAAATCTGTTCCTTCCATTCATCAAACTGTTCCATCTACAGTAGTTCATTGCTCCACCATTCCACCATTCCTTGTGAAAAAGAGAGAATGTTGGTATGGTGGATCCAGGCACAGCCAAACAGGGAACACTCCGAGGTACTGGTGGGCTTTTAGAACCCGCAAATGCAAGCCAAAATTAGACAAACCCAAAAACCCACATGCAAAAAGCCAAAACCCGAGACGGCACTTCTTAACAAAAATCTTCAATTTTGGTCAGTAATCTTAAATTATTTTCAGCATTTTCACTTTCGCCTTTACTTTACGCCTTTATCTTAAGCATTCAAAAACTGGTTTTTTGATCAGTTAACAACATGGACTGTATGACTATGAAAACCAGAGAAAATATGAATTTTGAGTGAAATACCTGAGACCCAAGCACAAAACATTGCCAAACCCGCAACCCGTTACACATCTCCGAACCCAAAAATCCATACGATTTAACGTAAATCTCAAAACCGTGGGCTAAAATTGGCCAAACCTGCAACCTGTCAAATCCCAAAAGTCCCCTCAGTACTGACAGAATAGACTTGGGGCAAGTCTATGGGGATACTTGTTGATATACCTATTACAGTAGCTTTTCTGTAAACAATTCAAAACCAACAGTACAATAATTTTATACATTTTGTAAAATATTGTATGAATAGAGATAGAAGCTCCAATACCACTCAATTAAGTCTTTGGAATTGCTACAAGTGTTTCTTTCTTCTCAGCACAAGTTGTAAGATATGAAATTAAATAATCTCATAGGGTGAGGAAGAATGAAGGAGAGAGAGACTTGTTCCATCAGGAAATCAAAATCGAGACCCCAACACAGAGAAGTGAATAGTTATATTTAACCACTGCTATGCAGTGACATATGCCGCTCATTTGATTGGGATAATTTTGCCTTATATCAAAGAATTTGCCAGTGAACTAGACTTGTCACAAGTCTATTCTGTCAGTCAGTCAGTCAAACAATTCCCTTTTCCGTTGTTGCTGGATCCGCCATTCCAACATTCCGGTGGAATGGCGGAACCATGAACTACAGTAAATGACGGTTGGAAGGAGCAGACTTGGAGCAAGTCTAACAGCATGGACAGCATCTTGTCCACTACCGGTCTCGTTTCTAATTCACTAACCCAACCCTGTAATTCTCTCTCTCTTTATGCATATAGTTTATCTCTCTTTCTGCCCAGAATTTATCTTTTCCGTCTTATTATGCTAACAAGAGAGAGACTTCCAGCTATTACATTGAATCTTGCATGTCATTCTTGGGACCATTCAGTGTGTGAATTGCTCAAACTTTTTTTGTATGTAGTTTTTTTTAACTGTAGCCGTGCTCTTATTTCTGTCATTAGACTGATGCTGCCACCACTGAGTTTGTGCTTCAGTTGGAAAACAATGCTCACTTCTCTGACGATGATTATCCTTGCATTACTTTACTTCTTCCTGACTTGTTTGCTAAGGTAAGGTTTCCTCATCCCATTACATAGACGTAGGGACCGGGGGGGCACTATGCCCTCCCAAGATTTTGCAATAGACAAAGAAGTGCCCTTTTTATTTTAGAAAATGCCCCCTTTTTCTTAAGGAAAAAGTGCCCTCGAAGCGTCGTGCCCCCAAGTTTGAAATGCTTCCTATGTCCCTGTTCCATTACCTTTTATGAGCAAAGGCATCAGGCCTTTCATTTGACTCAATAGCAGCGCAGTACATGGCGACATATTAGAAGCAAAACGATTGATAATAGTTATCAAAATATACTTTAACGCCATAGAATAAAAGGCCTGACAGTTAATTGAAATAAAAGGCCTGATAGTTAAATGAAATGGTATATTTTTTCTTTGCTGACTTTTATTCTATTGCGTTAAAGTATATTTTGATAAGTATCATCGATCATTTTGCTTCTTCTTTTGTCACTTGTGATCACACTCGCATGTGCAGCCACACATACAGATTAAGTTACATTCGTGTTTTGTAGCACACACAAAACCACCTATCAATTTTTACCCCAGTTTCTCTGAGTTTCAATGAATTTCATACTTGTATACAATTTTGAAACTGTGTACACTGATCTGTTAAATATGCCTTATGCGACAGAGCAGAAACTGCGTAAAATGATGTCATCGACCAATCTGAGATAACGAAGTGTTTGGACATATAAGGTTTTTGAAATGATAAATCAAAATTTCAAGGCCCTAGGAAGAAAATATCAAGTGTTGCCTAATTTTGGATCTGTTGCAGGAGCTAAGGGGGCTCAAAGTTGCGAGTTTTTGGGCATGCGTGCACAGTTTCTGCTCTGGAGCCTTATGCATATTATGACCTGTTTTCACATTTCTCCAGCATGTGCTACCACATGCACCAAATGTTCTACAGGTGCGCTGCATCTGTGCCATTTTTCTTATGGCAACGACTGGAAGGATCCAAGTTTTTAGAAAACATTGCATGGTTGGTTGATGCGTCTTTCGTTTGATTTAATAGCTTGTAAGAAACGTCTTCACGACAGGGCCATCTCCTTAATCGAAACGTCCAGGATTAAAGACGAATGGTCACATAATTTCCTTCGCACTGAGCAACAAAAATTGAATTTAAGAATCTGGACATCTTTTTATTTTTAAGAAAGCCTAGTTCACGCCAGGGCCTTGCAGTCACTTCAGTCACTATATAGTTATTGGGACCCGGCCCGTCGGAACGAAATTCATATTGGGGGCTGAAGCAAGGTGCGAGCAAAGTGGGTAAAACGGGAGTCTGGGGGGCTTGCCCCCGGGAAAATTTTTATGACCACACCTTTTAGATCATTGGAAAACGCCCAATTTTTGGAAAATGTGCCATTGATGGAAGCAAAGGACAACAACTAATGAGAGTCTTTCAACGAAAATTTTGAAATTTTTGACTTGTATGACATCAAAAGATATTGCATTTTTGATAGATTCTGGTACTTCCACGAATAGATACGAGTTTGAATCTTCATTCCTATAGCTTTTGCGGCCTTTTTTGCTGGGTGTTTGGAAAACTAAGACCCCGAAAACGAAGACCGGAGACCTCGAAAGCTAAGACCTCGAAAACGAAGACCTCGAAAACGAAAACCTCGAAAGCTAAGACCTCGAAAACTAGAGTTTCTTAGAATTTTTGCCACCTTAACACTAATTTCTTATACCAGCACGTGCAAGAGCGGACGTTTCTAAAGATGCCTTCCAAAATGAGCAATGTGAACGGGCAGCATCAACAGAAGCATTGTGAGCAGAAGATGAAATCGAAAACTTTTGGAACTCGAAAATACATCAAGATGAAATAAAAATTATATCTTTTATTTAAGTTATATGTCTCAATGCTGTGTTCATCATGCAGGGAAGAACTTAATTGAAATAGCTATTGATGGCTCATCGTTTTGATGACTAATTTCTTATTTATTAGATTACACTTTCATGTAACTGTTTTCATGTAAATTTTGAAATAGGGTGCCGAAAATTATTCTGTCATCTTTGTCATTAAAAATTCTGTCATCCCTGTCCCCAGTAAAAGGATTTGAAAAATATTTCTGCTCAATCAACATTAAAAAGTATCGGTGTATGTGTCAATTGTTTTCGAGGTCTTCGTTTTCGAGGTCTTCGTTTTCGAGGTCTTAGGTCTCAAGGTCTTAGGTTTCGAGGTCTTAGGTCTTAGGTCTTTGTTTCGGGGTCTTAGTTTTCCAAACACCCCTTCTTCACTTACAAAATCAACAAATTTCAGAAAATCATTGGGGGGCTGAAGCCCTCCTGCCCCCCGCCTCCGATGGGCCTGATTGAGACTTTACAGTTTTGACAGAATATAGACTGCAAAATTGTCCTTTCTATCACTGTATTCACACTGAAACAATGAAACCAGCTTTATTTAAACCAGTTTAAATTTCAACCAATCAAATGACTGCATTTGTTGGCTTGACCAATCAGAAGGCCCTATTCAAAAAACTGGTTTAATTTAAGCTGGTTTAGCTTGCAATGTGAATGGGGAATATATTTTTCAGCTTTTTCAAGCCTTGTAAACCATGCTTCAAAGCCTGTGCATGTACAGTGGTTTTATTCTATCATTGGTTTTAGAAGTAAAAGATATGAAAGACTAAGAGGTCATGTTAACGCACAATTGCAAGAAAAGCGGCAAGCAGCCACTGTGTCATACAATACATTGAGTCATGCTTCTGCTACCATAAGTGCTTTTCAGAGCTCTACTAAGCACAAAAACACAGCAAAAGTCAAGGTGAAGCAACCTGGGAAGACTGAACGTAAGTACAAAAAAGTTGAGTCATAAATAATATAGATAGTCATACTAAGTGAGTCAAGTAAATGCCCAATGTTTGAAAGGCTTTTGCTCCCTGAGTATATAAGCAATAATATTTTGCAATACCTCATTGAATAGCTAACCTGTTCAATTATTTTTAGAAATTTTTCTGACCAAATTCGGTTTCTCCGTTCAATTCTGTAAGCAATTTTCTAAAATGAGTCCCTTTGAGAAACCTTAAAAAACATGCTAAAATTACATCCCTAATGTGTTAACCTCACAGCAATGACTTTCAGCACACTTTAGCATATACTTTTCTTTCGACAGGTTGAAAATTCTTCCTGTTAATGTGAATAACTCATTCAGGGGAATTATCCATTCTCCCATGAGGACAAAATACATGAACACATCCAAGAGTCATTATTGCCAGGATGGAGAACGAAGGAAAATCTTGCTTGGCGTTTTCACTCTTTTTTGCAGGTTTTCAAAAGGGGCTTTCTGCAGAAAAAAACCTTTTTCGTTAGGATTGAATGGCTGATTAAGGCTGGGTGAATTACTGAACCTAATTTGATATATCAGGGTTGAAATAAGACAGTTTCCAATATCATTGTTTTGATATTCAGGGAGCAGGATATTTTCAAACACCGCACACTTTTATTGACTCACCTGGTATCAAACAGATTTTACCAATTTTTTACCACATGTGTTTTTGTAGCTGTCTGCTATTCTGGATTTTGAGTTCCTATTTCATGTTGATTTTGGAAATGCGCACCTAATCCACCTTTTCAAGGTAAGAGGTGCGAAAGCGGAAGTCTTTTGTTGTTAGAGATTTTGCATTTTTGAGTCTAAAATCTTGTTCTACGAACAAACTTTAGTGTGGCAGCAGATTTTCACCTTCATATCTGTCTTCGTTTGGAAGTTATGGCGATTTAAAGAATTTGAATTCATAAGAGCTTTGACCGTGAAATCAGATGTTTGGACAAATTTTTGTCCAAACTTTGATTTCACGGTCAAAGCCCTTATGAGTTCAAATTATTCATGATGCCATAATTTCAAAACAAAGACAGATATGAAAGTGAAAATTTGCCTCTACACTAACCTTTGTATGTAGAACAGAAATTTAGACTCACAGATACAATATCTCTAACAACAAAAGACTTCCGCTTTCGCGCCGCTAACCTTGAAAAGGTGGATTGTTATCATGAAGTCTTAAATTAACATTTTGCTGTAAACTTTTTTAGCTATAGCTTTGATACATATTTAAACTCTCAGAACTTACAATTTAACTATAGTATGCAGCTTTCACGTATTAAAAATTGTTTTGAATTTAGTTTGCATTTAGTTTGAATCAAATTTGCACGAAGCATTGCTGTTAGTTTGTTGTTAATAGTGTTCAGGTTCAAGTATTTGTAAATTGTCTGAGAAGAGTGTTTGATTTTGCACCAAACTAGTCTGTGCACAGACCAATTGTCCAAAGGAGGAAATGGTCTGCGCAACAATAAGTCAAAGCTTGCTAGGGCTTCTTATGCTTTATCCTGACAGCCTTGTAATAAGTCAATATAGATAATACTGACCCAATCTGCCTTAGTGGCATACAATTCTATGGCCATTGTATCCTTGTTTTTGGACTTTTGTTGCAAATTGTTGCTTTTTCGTTGATGATTATTTTCAATGACAGGGGACAGATTAATGAATGTAAAGACATATTTTGACAAGTCCTTTTGACCCAGGGGGTACATGACTTGCGGATGGACGGGGGTCTGCCACCTGGTTTTTAGAAAGGTACCCACTTTTAATTACTGAAACTTGCTGTCATACCCACTTTTATGATGAATTTTAGTGGAAAACGGCCCATATTTGGCTATTTTTCGCCAATTCTGGATAACCCACCCATGTTTATGGAAAATCTGCCGGAAAAGGGACCCTTGTTTAGAGAATTTCGGCCCAGAAACCCACCCATATGGGTGACACATACCCATACCCTCAACATGTTATGGACCCCCCTGGGCCTTTTGAATTTATCTGCAAGGATTCATCCTCTTTCCCTGGATTTCCTTTGTGTGGCAGTTTGATTTTCCCATTATTGACCGCCTTGTCCGTTACCTGCCATTGCATTGTGATCTTGTGTGATAATGCATAAAGTAAATTCCAGAAATCTAGAATGATTGGCAAGCTTTCATGGCTTTGATCCTTTCCTCCTTTGGACAGTGGGTCTGCATGGAGGCTGTCACCAAACCACATTGCTACAATTTTTTTCAGTTTTCTCCATCGTAAAAACTTGCAAACTCCAAAAGACCAATAGAGCATTCAATGCAAACTGATTGCAATGTTGGTGCAAATTTTCTTTTTATTAAGCATGGCAAGAAACATCATCCAAAGAGCTATCTTTCACTCATGTAATTAGTCTTAGCATAGCAAAATTTTAAAATTGTAGTATTTATTACCATTAGCAATATTTTCAGCCTTTGGAAGCTTGATGATTTTCTCACTGTCAAAATATTTCCTTTTTCCTGTAAAATGAATGATGTGAGCTACTGTACTTGTATGGTCCATAAATAGTACTGAACAAAGAAAACAAACACACCACCCATTGCTTGACTTTGTTTTGCTGGTGCGCATTTCAAATTCAATAGGCTATTTATAGGCCAATGAAATCACATGTTTAGATTTGTCATTCATTTTAAGCAA
The DNA here is from genome assembly GCA_964019985.1 of Aurelia sp. 4 Dawson et al 2005. Taxonomy (NCBI): domain Eukaryota; kingdom Metazoa; phylum Cnidaria; class Scyphozoa; order Semaeostomeae; family Ulmaridae; genus Aurelia; species Aurelia sp. 4 Dawson et al 2005. The sequence continues at coordinate 19,033,205 of OZ026498.1, forward strand.
CCAAGGTACACACTGCAGGCCCACAGCACATTAACATGACAAGAATTCTCAAGAATTCTTAAGAACTGTCGAGAATTCTTGATATCATGGTAAGGATTCTTGAGCCATGTAAGACTGTCAGTTCTTATAAACAAGTATTGGTAAGCAACTGAAAAGCGTTCTTTAGGATTCTTAAGCAGGCTGACCGTATTGATGTGTGCAAAGCTGTTAATCTTTGGATTTTCCTTGTCTTTGAACTGGATTGCTCTCTTCAAGGCCCCTGTTATCAGTGGTGATGATAGCCTTGCAGTTCCTACTGCACAAAGTCCATTTGAAGTTCCTTTCTCATGGAGGGTCAGTGCCATACTTACATTGGTAGTATCCTATGGGATCATCATCAGAAGTTCTGTATGTTTGAGACCAAATCCTTGGTGGTCTGCATTGCTAGGCATAGCAGACATTTCAAGCAGCTGAAACACTAGAAAAGTGGGGAACTTGAACCATTTTTATGATGGCTGATTTTCTTTCATTTAATTTTTCAACTTTTTTATCAAAGATTTGTAGAAGCAATCACAAGATTATTTTAATAGAAACATTTTTCAAACATACTTTGTTATTTCAAGTCTATAAATCTAGAAATACATAAGATTGTGATCAAGATGACTTTTGTGATGAAGATTCAAAATTCCAATTTTTATAAAAATTCCTTCAATTATTTACACTCAATGAGCTCTTGTTGTGCCTTTCTCTCAATATAGCCATTTTTAGTGGATCTCTGTATTCAGACCTCACTCTCTTAGCTCTGAGATTTACACTTGAATATGAGTTGTATCGCTCTTCCATTGGCTTATAACATTCTGGAATATTCACCTGCCATTCTGCTCCATGCCATTTTGTAACACTTAGATAATGTGGCTCAGTAAGGACACCAACATCTTTATATAATGCTTTTCCTTTAATTTCTAGCAGATTAGTTTCTTTGGGAGTATTTCCTTGTGGTTTCTTCTTACATGTACCAATGACATTCTTATATTTGCGATGACTTGTATCAGGTGGGTTAGGCACGTAGAATACATTTGTTAAATTCTCCTTGTTGATGTACAAACCTTTGGTTCCCAGACAGACGGAATCCAACCAACGAGCGCCGGTGAATCTTGCACCAGTTAAGTAGGCGTGCACTGATTCCCCTTGGACATATTTTGGTTGCTTGTACAACCTGTAATAACCTCTAATATTACAAAGTCGCTTGTTATCTTTGATCCATGAAAATTGAGAACATGTTGAAGGGGCTGACTGAACTCGTCTAAGATTTCTCAGAACAGTCGCCCTTGTTGGCCGGCCTAAAGGGTGCTGCTGTGTGGTTTGTATGGGTTCATCAGCATACTGCAAAACTGTAGTTGCTGTCTCCGGCCGGTATTCCTCCTGCATAAACGGTTCTTCGGCGAATCTGCTATCTGGCAGAGCACCCATGTCACTAGGAATTCTGTCATTGGCGTTCAGCTTTTTGATGACAGATGATACTCTGATTTTCTGTGATAGGCCTGCTTGTGTTGATGCATTTTCAAATTGCTGAGGTTGAAACGCGACATGCTGACGTTTGGTTTCTGATGACTCTCTGATTTTCTGCGGCACTTGTGTTGCAGCATTGCCATATTCTTGATGCTCAAATGCTGCATCATCTCCAACACGATGAACACTCAGGCTTGTGGCTGACCTGCAAGAAATTGGAGTGTTTGGCGCATGGTTTTGAATGAACGATGCGCTGCCTTCGTGATTAACCATAAGAATGTCTTTTGGTTTTAATCTGTATCACAATTCAACGTATTCTTATGTCCATTAATTATTTACAATCATTTGTTCGGTGTTTCCTACTGACTTCTCCTCACTCGTGCAGCTTTCGTTTACATTGTAAACCATTTTATTTGAGCAAAGACCGTCACTTGGCAACGGAGACGCTTTGTTTGTAAACGAGGCTGTAAATGTAAACTGGGTTATGGGTTAATACACTCACTGCTCACTCAGAAAGAGAAGTTTCTCTCTGAAAGTTTGTTGAGCATCTCAAAGGTAGTCAGATTTATTTGTGCTTAATTTCACGATCAGGAATACCCAAGGGGTAACCTTTGTCCCATATCCCTGAGGTAATTCCGGTATTTGTTGGTCAGAAGATAGTCAAGATGATATGTTCACAGTCCCAATTTGAAGTTAAATTATGGCAAGTTTTGTTTCAAATATCCTTATACTGATCTTTTTTTGGTTACTTAGAGGCAGTGTAGAATGCATTTTGTATTTTTCAAGATAAACTATGTTTGTTTACAGGTTTATAACCCTGAAATGAGCTAATATTTTTGCGCTGCAATGAAGCAGAACTGATATTTGTGGTTTGCCTGAGAATATATTTGCTGAGTGCCCCCCCCGGTCTACCTTAGTTGCTCCCCCGTTGAAACAAAATGAATCAAACTCTGTCCCTGGATCCAGAATGAAATTGTGCATAAACCTGGAGAATTCGAGAAGTAATGCCTACACAGATCCAGCTCCCAAAGAAAATTATGCTGTTCTTGACGGAGATGTAGAGCTCGTTGCGAAGTTGCCATCGCCTAGACATCTTATAAGTGCTCTGTGCATAAAAAATTAGGTTGTATTTTTGGGTCGTAGAGCACCTGAACTGATATTTTCGGGTAGCCAGAAAATTTCTCCGACAGACCAACCCAGGCCTAAATATACAGATATAAACTTCAAAAGCGTGCTGCTAGGATAATAACGAACAGCAGCTTCGATGCCCCCAAGCAGACCTCTTATCGAAAAGCTGGGATGGAAGACCGTTGACCAACTGATTTCCAGTGAAGCTAAGACAATGGTCTTCAAGTCCCTGAATGAGCTGGCTCCACAATATCTATGTGACCTGTTCACCCGAAAATCGCTCTACTCAGCATATAGTCTTCGTAATACGGGGACCGACTTGAGGTTACCGATGACAAGGTCAACAAACGGCCAGAAATGTTTCTCTTATAGAGGTGCCAAGCTATGGAATAGCCTGTCAGCCGAGTCAAAACAGGCAACCTCTGTGTATAGTTTCAAGAAAACTATTTAGAAACAGATGTCATTAGACACTTTTTCCTTTCGCTCTTATAGCAAATTTTGAACATTATTGTATATAAGTTTTAGATATTGTAAATAAGGTTTTATAGTTTAATTTAATTAATAGCTTTTTTCCTTTTATGTTATATATTGTAATTAATGTTTTTATCGGAGGGCCCCTTGAAAATCAACTTGTTGAAGGGCAACCCTCCTTAAAAGAATTAAATATGAAATATAAGAATATGCCTAAATATATACAGGATATCTCAAAGAGATTGTTCTTGATTTGTGTGGCTGCTGTGGAGGAGATTTTATGTTCTGTTTTCCCTTTCTTGACACATTGGCATGGAATGGGCTTCAACTTGAAGTCCGAGACTAGACTGATGACGATGAGTCTCTTGTTTCCCTGTACTCTTTGACTTGATGATGGCGCTTCAGGCTCTTGAGCAAGGTTTACCGCAGGGATACAAGGGACTCATCGTCATAAAGTCTGATCTGAGACCTCTTTAGCCAATCTTGTACCAGTGATTGCTAATTTATAGGACACGGCAGTCAAAACAGAGGACATTTTCTTTTCAGTTTTCAGTTTCATTTATATTTAATTTCCACGACATACAATGTTATAATAACAACCAAAAAGTAACTAAACAACAAGGAAATAAGATGATATTACAGAAAATTAAGACATTAATATGGAAAATTAATACAATATACAGCGAAAGGAGAAGAACAAGATAAGTTGTATGGAGGGAATTATTTGAAGGAGGAGCTCTCTCTATAGGTAAACTAATCGAGGAGAGAGGCCCCCTGTTCAAGAGTTGTTGATGTTGGCGTTTTCAAAAGGTTCCCTGACGAACTATCGTAGAAAGTTTTCAAGGCTTCCAATTTGAAACATGCCAACACTGGATTGTGAAAAGCATCTTTAGGCTAAGTAAAGGGTGCTCACGTGAAATTTTCTATACTTACATTTTATATATTTTATACTTAGTCAAATAGTCTAGTTTGACACGGTCAGCCTTAAAACCAGATAGGCCTTCTGAGCAAAAGGAAGTGATATAGTCTCAAAAAGTTTTGATGTAGTCGGGAGATGTTCTTCAAGCCAAAGTAGCAGATTTCTGTCAAAATTTTTCCGGGGGCTTCGCCCCCAGACCCCCACTTACATGTCTATACGGATTCGTCCTTGCCATGCTGCTGGCTCAGACAACCCACTCGGTTGCGAATCATTAGCCTCAATTTTTTAACTGGACATAACTTTTCATGTCTGTCATATCATTTTACATCTGCATTTAGCTGGGGGCCCCAAGCTGAAAATCCCTAAGGGCCCCGACTACCTCCGTTATGCTGGGGTAGCTGCGACGGACTGATGGTAAATCGTCCGTGGCCCCTGCTGGAAATAAGTCTCTCAGACTTTCGCAGGCTAGCCACGTCAAATATGAATACCTACCTACCTACCTACTTACCTACCTACACAATTAGGCCACAATTTTCTAGTGATGCTCTTACTTTAGAACGGCCAAAATGGTTTGAATGAATAGAGCTCACATGTAAGGACAAGCTTCCCTGTGCAACACAATGGGTGATTCATAAAAATAGTGGTTATTATTGACGAATCAACTTTTCCGCTGCGATATCCTAGCTGTTTTCACTCATTCGGCATGTGTGTTGCATGTTGTATTACTTTCCCACATTTCCTGAAGAAATTAGGCGCAACAGCTCCTAGAGAGATCGAGGCATATGTTGTGACAGGGAGTGACAGAAATCAGCTGGGTCATGAAAGGATAACCTCGCCTGATTCTTTCACATCGAACATTGATCGTGCTTAAGGAACTAAGTTTTGTGACCATGTCATTCTGCATTGTGTTTTAATTTGTAATAATGTGTTTCATGTATTTCTTTCTCCTAATCTTGTTTCTGTGATCTTCTTATATTTATCTTACTCTCTTTCTTACGATCTGTCTTTCATAAGAACGGAAAATTGGGAGGCCTGACTAAAGGTCGTGCAGTGAAATCAATTGTGGGGCAACTGTAAACAACACATCTTTAATAGGATTTTCTCCTCACATTCAATTACAACTCTAACAAGCTTTCGCTCGAGCTACGAATTAAAAACACATAAAACTGCTTCTGTTTTGATAAGTTTTGATAACTAAGCTATTGGTTTTTTTGGGCAGTCCGATGAATTTTTACTCTCTGTTTAATCTAATTTTTTCTGCTTGGTTTCTTGTGGCAAACTTCGAAATCGGCAGACGAAAAACGGTGGTCAGCATAGAATAATCGAAGGAATTATAGTTACCTTGTGGTTTTGACTCAAAGACTCGTTAGGCTTGCTCACATCATAAAGTGGATCAGTCCGTGCCAACATTAGATTAAGCCTTGAATATAAAAAGCATCTGTACAGAAGGGTAACTCAATCAAGAGCCTTTTCCATTCTGGTACATTGGTCGACGGCGCCGATCTTCAACAACAGAGCTACCCTGACAACATCTTGGAGAAGAGAGCAGCTGATACAACATTCTTCGATAAGAGGACCACCTTTGCAGCACTTCTGACGAGGACGACGTTTCCATCACTCCCAGACGCAACATCCCAGAAGAATAGCTAATTTTTGCAGTCTTTCTTCAATACGAGGACCACTGTTACAGTACTCCTAAAGAGGATAGCCTTTGCGTCACTCCTGAAGAACCACAGCAATTTTTCAAAGCGTCTTTCGAAAAGAGAATAACTGACAGAACATCTCTGAAGAAAGACAACGAATTTTATGTGTATGTATGCGTTCAATATTTGACATATCTTACATGACCGAGCCAAAACAGATTTTCGTCAGCCTGGTTGACAAGTGTGAAATAAAAAGAAAAAAAACATGTTTTTTTCCTATGTAAAAATTTGTAAAATGGGTCGAAATTTGATAAAGAGCTGCAGCTTCATAGATTTAGATATCAAAAGTTCAGGTCATGCAATTTTCGAATGCTAAAATAAAAGAAAAATTCTTGAAGTCTTCAACTTTTCTCTAAATTTTCGGCTGAGACCATTCGTGAGATTTTCTATATTTCTCGCTGAATACCGCAATAGTTCTGCTTGCTCAACCCTGTGGGAAATATTTCGAGGTTTACATGTCGTAGTAGCTAAAACATTTGTGATCCAGTGGCGGATTTAGGGAAGGGCAAGTGGGGGCAACTTCCTCCCTCCATGATCAAAACTCAGCTTGAGCGGACTTTTTGCACGAACTTTATTTTCTCGAATCTCCATTACTAACGAGTTCTAGGCCTTTATTTACCGCGGGATGGATGATTTGTGATGCTGTCTTGAATTATGTAAATATTTCCTAGCTGAAAACCTTGTGTTGTGCCTATGAACACTTTTGCTTGAGTGGGTAGAGAAGACACGTAAGGTGGTGCCAATGGCGAGGGAAGATTTTATAAACTGCAAGATTCAGGTCTCCAAGAAGACAAAGCGATTTGACATTCTGATGAATATATTTCGCCTCCCTGAGTGCATCTAATCACATCAAATAAGCAAAAATACAGCATACTGATCAGATGCGCTGAAAGTGTAAAATCCATTTTAAAATTACAAATTTTGAAAATAATTGCATCCTTTGTTTTACTAAAGCCATTCTTACTGGTACCTATCCATTCACAATTTTAGACATTGGTACAGGCTATGCAAGTTTTTTCCTACCGTCTTTCTGCAGCAACAGAGCAAATGCATGTATGAATATTTTTTACAGTCGAAGAGAAATTTGAAGAACAACCCTGTAGAGCAATTTGAATTTTGAAAGCCGATCTCCGTCAAGAGAGTAACCGTGACAAACTCCTGTGAAGAACAGCCCAAAGTTTTGCAGCCGACGAGAAACTGCTGTCACATCCCGGAAGCACAATCTCAGTTTTCCATACTGATCTTCAGCGAGAGAGCAACCGTGAGGCGTTCCTCTGAAGAGCAGTCTAAAGTTTTGCAGCCGACGAGAAATTGCCGTCACATCCTGGAAGCACAATCTCAATTTTCCATACTGATCTTCAGCGAGAGAGCAACCGTGAAGCGTTCCTCTGAAGAACAGTCTAAAGTTTTGCAGCCGACGAGAAATTGCCGTCACATCCTGGAAGCACAATCTCAATTTTCCATACTAATCTTCAGCGAGAGAGCAACCGTGAAGCGTTCCTCTGAAGAGCAGCTTCAAGTTATGCAGCAGACGAGAAATTGGCCCAACATTCCAGAAGCACAATACTGAATTTTCAATGATAGATAAGCCGTGAAAGCAGTCCTCCGAAGAGCAAATTCAACTTTTTCTGCCAATTTCAAATAACATCACCACTATTCCAGTACCCTTGACAAGCAACAAAAAATATTTCGCTGCCAACAAAAATGGTAAGTTGCAGTAATATTTTTATTCTGATACCGGTTGAGTTAAAAAAAATAGCTTACACGTTTGGCGGGCCGTAGAATAAAAATCTTGTGGTCAATGTTCAAAAATGAAATGTTGATCTGTCAGTCAAAGGCTAATTTAAATGCGAAAATTTCGTTTGGTAAAATCTCTCAAACCCTTGGGTCAGATCCAGATCTCTAAAGACCCAAAAGTTAGAAAAATGCCTGTAAAGAGTATTTCTGGGAATGAGGATTCCACGTTCCATTCTGGTCCATGATTTACGTACTATTGAAATAAAAACTTCTATTTATGAAACTGACAGTTTTGAAACTGATAAGGAAGATGAATTATTTTACCGAACAGAATTTTCGCATCGATGTCATTGTTGGGAATACGAACAGGCCAAGTTTTCAGCCTCAAGGAATCCCCCCAAAAAGGCTCCAGATCGCATGCGCACTAACGATTTACTTTAATGACGTAATATGCAAATTAGCTTGGCCGTGAGCAAGAAACGATAGTGCCGATACGCATGACAGTGTGAGCCCCAGTGTTGATTCGCTATCAAAAAAGCTGAAACACAAAGTTGCAAAACAAAAGGGTCAGCACTTTGACTCTAGCCTGACTAACAGACGAGTTCCTCGTTTGGTCTGTCTCCCCAACGAGCTAACCTGATAACCAGAACCGATATAAATCGGGTCTCTGGTTATTACGCTGCATCGAATTGATAGAATTTTCTATTCGATTAGAGAATAGACGATTACGCTAAAGATGGCGGCAAGGAACTTTTTACCAAGATGCATTACGTTCTAATTACGAATCCTTGACGATTCTATGGGCATTCGATTAAAGAATGCAATGCATCTTGGTAAAAAGTTCCTCGCCGCCATCTTTAGCGTAATTGTCTATTGAAAATACTCCCACAGGAATGGGATTGAACTTTTTACTTTCAAACATCAGGCACGTCCTTTTTGCTCTACAGCCAGCCAGACGTATAATTTTTTTGACTTACCCGGTTTATTTTCAAATGAATACTGCCAATTATTTATGCATAAGGGCATAGCTCTGATCACGAATTATTGACCAAGTAAGTTTTGGTGGCTATCCAATTTTTAGAACTCGTGGAAGTACTTTTGCGAAACCTATCAAAAAGCTGCTGGAAAAATGGACTACCATTACATTCATGCTTTTCTTCGGTACTAACCCTATGCGTTAGTAATGAACGGTCTCTGAAGTAGAAAATCTAGAAAATATACTGAAGAATTTTGTCGAAATTCTTCTCACTCATTACCTCACACCCTCGTTTTTACGGATCAAGATTAACGGTGCAACGTTGGAAGAGCTTCGGTATGTTTCTGAGCTCTCTTTTACTTATTTTTGTACCAAAGAATCATGGTCGCTCTTGACTTATTGTTTGTTGTAAAGTCCACTATGTACAGATAGGTTTCGTCTCTTTTTTACGATCTTCGTCTGTTGCAGAGCAAAATTTGAAGCTTTCATCCCTTGTTGTTCACCCCCTTCTACCTTCTTTCCTTCACAAACCACACATTTCTTAGTCATAAAGACATCAGCTGTTGACCAAAGTTACTGTCTGAAGATAAATGTAACGATCAACTGTTTAACTTGCACTATTCACTTTAATTCAAATCTTGATTCAAATATGTCTCAGCGCCTTGAGAATAGTAAATTTGGTTTGAAACCTCCAGTTCGGGCCAGTTGCATGTCTTGGCGCCTTGGGGATAGTGGCTTTGGTTTTGAAGCCTCGAGTTACATATGTTAGTTGTAGTCTTTTGTCTTGCAATTTTACAGGATCATAACTGCACCTAGCATTGATAACTTGAGTGAAGTTTGTTGAATTTGTCGACTGTTTGATTTGGTATATTTATCAATTTTAGAGATTTTCTTGACCGCTAGGTCTTTTCGAATAGGTAGCTAGGGCGAGGCCAACGGAGAACAGTTGATTCTTTTATTTCGAAGTTACTTTCAAATCATCCAAGAACACTTTCTGCTTGACTCAAGAAGAATATATCCAACAAGAAATGCTTATTATGGGTTCAAGAATCGTTTTAGGAATTTCTCAAAATGTAGTCAAATGTGCATTCGATCAGTATTCAAAGTATGCTTTGCTTTGCAACTGGTTATCAGATAGTGTTCACTAAAATTTTTCCAGTGTTTGGATTGAAGAAGTAGCCATGATTTGCTATGTGAAACTGACAGCTCACTATGTTTATCAAATTTGATGTTTGTTCGCATTGTGAAAGGCAAGAAGTCCCTCTGGGACCACGACCTATTTGTTAGGTGTGGTACATTGCGTCGAAATTATGGTCAAAAACTTTAGTTGCATCATCTCTCAACGGAAGCAAACGCGTGCTACCAAACGTTTTATCTGATTTAGATAAATATTGAAATGTTTTACTGATCATATGAGTGAGGTGAGAACAATCCTCTGCGCATCAAATTTTTAGCATTCGTTTAAAAATCTGTCTCATAGCTCTATAGAGAGAGGTGATACGCCCATGGCCTACTGCTCTGTGCGAGGAGAGTTCTCAAGCCGGATATCCATTAGGCGGAAAAATTTCGAGCAGTGAAAAGTAGAAGGTATTCCTACTATTCGCGGCTCGACATTTTTCCGCGGCGACATATCGATTGGCCAATCAGATTGCTGGAAATTTTTCTTCCTCGACATTTTCCCGCCTAGTGGAGATCCGGCTTTACGACTTGATCAATGTTTTAGGTCCTCCTTCAGTCATCTTGCAACCATGAAATTTGTATAAATTTGAATTTTGAAATGGATACGTTCCCTTGTACTACGCGACAATAATCGTGTAAAAGTACGGACCCATTTGGATCGGTACCCTTCATGTCTTAATTTGAGATCCATTGCGATTTCCTGGTAGGCGCCCGACGTTTCTGGCCCCGTGACAAGTTTCGTTTCGAAAGAAGTTTGGATAATACATTGCACCAGAACATGAATAGATATAATATCTATTTATACTGTCAAGCTAAAGTCTTCTGAAGTCTTTATGTCAATATGAGGGCACGGTTAACATTTTCCCCAAACGTTACAACCACATTTCACGCACGTCAGGAGAATGTAGAAAATTCACAAAAGCTTGTTTTGATGATGACATATAGACCACTTTAAACAAATAATTAATTTAGAAAGTCAGCAAGTGATATATGAGTTAAGTTTGATGTCAGGATTGACCCCTACTTCAAATTTATGGTTCTTTTGTTAAAATCATAGTCTTATTAAGTCCAGCTAGTGACAAGACTGCGACTATGTCTGGGAAGGAAACGTGGCGACGATTAGGCCAGAAATTAAGTAGATTTGCAATAAATTTGATGCCAGCGTCGTTTTTGTTTATTTGGGCCTAAACGGCCTTTTCAATAAAATCCTCACAGATGATATTTACCATTGAAATACACCATTTACCTCAGAGTGGAGGATGTCTCAAAGAATTGTTCGACGTTTGATTGAATATTAAAAGATAATGAAATAGTGAACGGGCTCCATGGTAAGAAAACGCTGTCCCCAAGATGTTGAATTAATTTTAAACACCAGAATCTTGCAAATCCGCTGATTATTCATGGAGATATCATTCATGAAACGCTGACAAATTTTAAAAACAATGAAAAATGTGGCGGATAGGCCTCCCGTTCACACGAAAACGGCACATTGGAAACGGTAGGTTTTGAAAATGGTACTCTAACCGGCAAAATTTAAAAACGGCATCGTGTAAACACTCGAAAATGATGAAACGGACCATTTTTCAACGCTTTCAAAATGATTCTAAACCATTCTTAAGGTGTAGTTACAGACATTTCTTTGGTATCTAATCATTGGAGGGATTTTATCGAGTTAGTTTTTTGTTCTACCGTTTTCAAGTTATCATATTTTGCCAACTCTCGAGTACCGAATAATCGTTCCCCCCCCCCCCGCTTATTAATTTTTGAAAATTTCTCAACTGCCCCGCTCTTATTCCAACCCCCCCCCCTTTTATCATTTTTTGGAAAAATGAAATGATACTAGACATAATTTCTGAATAAACGCAAGAAAAAGTCTAAAGAAGTGCATTCAACAGAGCTAGAGATCAAAAGTAAATGTATCAGTAACATCACTGTTCACATAAATATATCAACGATGCGTGTTTACCTAAGAAAAGGGCTATTTTCTATTCTCCAAGCACCTCCTCCCGATTATTCCAACCCCCCCCGATTATTGTTATATGGAACAATTTCCAACCCCCCCCCCCATTTTTCTCACCCCCCCCCCGTTTATTCGGTACTCGAGAGTACTAAATGAAACAAAATACCTCGGAGTCGTGATTGATAATTGCCTTACCTGGGAAAGTCACATCAGTGCGGTTCAAAAGAAGATCTCGAGATCAATTGGTCTATTGAAGTATGCGCGAAACTTAGTTCAAACTGATACTTTGATAAATTTATATAGAAGCATCATAGAGCCACATTTCAGCTACTGTTGCTCCGTATGGGGCTCTTGTGGTGCTTCAAAGCTAGACGTGCTTCAAAAATTACAGAATAAATTCACCAGAATAGTAACAAATAGCCCTTTTGATGCATCTGCAGCTCCTTTGCTCCAGAGACTTTTTGGCCATCTGTACAAAAGCTGATATATAAAGCAACAAGGTTCTATGGTTTACAAATCTCTCGACTCTCTTGTACCTCGATATCTCAGTGATCTTTTCTTGAGATTATCCGGGGTACATCCAAGAGAGTTGAGAAACTCAAAAACTGACCTTGCAATACCCATGTCTATGGAACAGTCTTGATTTGGAAACAAAGATGGCTCCCCCAATCAATGCCTTCTACTCCAAAATCAAGGGAAAATAACCTTATACATTATTTTTATATTTTTATTGTAAATTTTGTATTATATAACTCTTTATTTTGTAAATAGTTTTTGCAGGGCCAATTGTAAAACAGTATATAGACTGAATTGTACCCTGGGTAAATAATTTTGAAATGAAATAAAATGAAAAATGCTGCCGTCACATTTTTTACTGTTTTCAAATTGCGGCGGCCTCGTGCGAACGCAGTCTTTATTGGATCAAATATCAAAGATGCCAATATCAAAAGTTAAAAGCTTTTTAGGTTCAAGTTTTGTGCAAAAGCTAAAAACCAGAGGCTTCTAAACAGCATCTGCAGTTAAAATGGCGTGGTTGGGCTATCATCTGTTTCGCTTGTCCTTTATTTCAGAGCAAACCAAATGGCATTTGGGAAGTACTTTCGGTAACCTAACTATCTTTAACATTAAATCAAACTGATGGATGCTTTTGAGAAACTCTATGGAGCAACGTTTGAAATGACTCAAGCTCTCAACGATCATAGTTTCATTTAGTGTTTTTTGGATACTTGTATTCTTAATTATGTGGTGTCAAAGTGTAATTGAAATTTTGCGGACAGGGTTATCGTACCATGGAGCCTGTGGACTTGCTACAAGTCTCTCTCGCGGCAAAAATGGAAGAAGGAATAAAAGCGAGAGAGGATTGTAATACTTGGCAGCCTGGGTCGTCGGCTGGACAGGATTCTGTCCAGTCGGCATCCTTTTACAAAAAGCCAATATCCAATCATATGCATAGAAAGGACAATGATACAACAGAGCGAGGCTCTCCGATGTTTTTTGACAATGACAGACTCAAGCTTCGATGAAACAATTGACAACAACCCCGTCATTTTTGAAAATGGAAGCAAGTCTCTCTCGCTTTTTTTCCTTCTGCTGTTTTTTCCGCGAGAGAGACTTGTAGCAAGTCCATGGAGCCTGTTCATGTTATTTTTATTCTTCTATGTTCATTCATACGCTGAACAAGTTTAGGGGACACCCATTCTATGACTTAAAGCGTCTGTTCTAAGGATGGCAAATCTAACTTCTGATCGTATTCAACCCTGGTAATTAAAGCGAGAAACGCAACAAAAACATCGTAATCTTTATAAAGAAAACTGTCAACTCATGTAAAAGGACAACGACCAAGATAACCTTTTAATTAGAGAGAAAACTGTTGAATCCTGCATGAGAAAGCAAATCAATCTTAAATTTTGAAAGGAACAACGCCGAATAACAAAAAACGCGTTCATCGCACACTCGTCAGCTTGGTTCGTGTGAAGAACAAGTAGACCACTTTAAAGACAAATGACGGATATATAGCGTCTTGTTTAAAAATAGAACAAAAGATGGGCGCCTGCCATCATTTGTCCAATTGTTTTGATAATTTCTCGAGATCATCAAATACAATAGAATATGATAGGCTATATTTAGATTGCCCAGGCCCCTTGATTTAAATTGCCTTATATCTCCGTCATTTGTCTTTAACACCAGATTGACTTAAGGAAGTGTACAGTGTGTCTCAAAAAATTGTGTCCCATCTGCGTTGATGCTGTGGAGGAGCTGTAAATAGAATTTTCTCAGTTTTTACACAGTATCCTAGATCAGGCTTCAACTTAGAGTTTGAGACCTTGTTTGAGTCAATCTTACAGATGGTTGCTGATTTATGGCAGAGAAAAGGCATAATAAGTGGTTGCTTCAAAAACAGCACTTCTACTGATCTGCAGCAATAAAGTAGATCAAAATAATGTAAGTTTTCAAAGAAAGAGTACTAGCATCGTGCTGAGGTATTTACTAAATTTCTTACGGGATGATGGGTTATTTATTTATCAGAGAGCATTTTCAACCCTTTAAAACATGTAGTAAATATTTTGATGCGACGCCAGACCCCTTTCTTCGAAAGCCTATTTCGCTCTGACATTGCTTGAGAACAGTAGAAGCGCTATTTTTGAAGCAACCACTATTAATGCTGCCTTTTCTCTGGCATAAATCAGCAACCACTTGTCAGATTGACTCATACAAGGTCACAAACTCTAAGTTGAAGCCTGACCTATGCAACTGTGTAAAAACTGAGATAGTTGAATACACATCCTCTTCACAGCAGCCACACAAACTGGGGGAGATATTTTGGAGCACTCTGTAAATCCACATGACAGTAACACCCAAGCCAACGATTAACTCAACTCAAGCAATAGCTTTTGTCTTCTTCGTAAGATGAGGGGCTCCAAAGAACACAAGGAAAAGCACACGATAACTTTGTGACAAAAGTCACACATTGTAACAAACGCGTTTCAGCGTCCATGGTTTCTGTGCCATTTTATTAGTTCAAAATTATGGCCAGGGCCGCCGAGGGGGGAAACAGAGGGAGCAATTTACACAAGGCCTTGGAGTCTAGGGGGCCCCATAAAGTAAGAAGCTCCCTTGGCTTCTTCCTGCTTCGCTCGCTGGGGGCCTTATTTCGTACTTTTGTCCCTGGGCCTCCCAATTCTTTGGACGGCCCGGATTATGGCCCTTTGTGTTGGTAAATTCATAAATAAACCAGCAAAGGTTTATATTTTGAGCTGATAGTGGCATTTGCTCCTGAGAGTTGTAAGTCAAAGAATTTTGTAAATATTTCTTAATTTTTTATCGATTAACAGCTGTTTAATAGATCAAGGAGGATTCAAGTCGATTCCTCGTTGTTTCGAATCATCCTTAGGCGTGGAAACGAGCGGTTCGAGGTTTAATGCTAATTAGATTGGATTTTGAATCAGGAAGATAAAGAGCTATCTGTTTCGAAATTCTGATGGTTTAGTGATCATATATTTTGCTTTCTTAGCCTGAAGATAACTGCCTATTTTTTCAGACAGTTGTTTCAGTTTGGCATTGAACTTTGGCGTGTTCGGCCTAAGTGAATTCTAAAAAACATAGCATAAGTAATTCAACAAAATTCTTGACAATTTCAAGGAAGGTTAGATAGCATATATACCGTTTTCTAGAAATAACCCATTGTGCCGTTTTTCATTTCAGTTTGATTTTTTATTTTGATTTTAACCATCAATTTGCTTCAGTGGTGAATTTAAGGGGGCAAATGGGGGCAACTGCCCTCCTTTCATGATGACAACTCTGCTCGCCGCCCCCTTTTGCCGAGAAGTGTGCCCCTCGTGGTGACCCTAAGGCACTCTTTTCTGAACTATGTCGATCAGAATGTGGGGCTAACGTACAAATAAAGACGTTATTTAGTAGAAAACCGATGTATTTTCTCTCGGGCAGGCTGCCCCCCCTTCAACTTCGGGCTGGATCCGCCCCTGATTTGCTTCAGGAATTTGCTTAGGCCGAATGGGCAGAGCTCTGTTTTGAACGTGGAGGAGAACTTGAACTTTCAATATTAGGCCTGTTAACAGGCTACATTTAAAGTACCAAAATCAAATATTTAGTTATCGACGTTCAAGGATCATCAAAGGCCATTCAGGATCATTTTTGTAACGATTTGAGTCATTAAAGCAAAATTCATATCGCTGGAGCCAACCAGAGCTGTAAACTATTGACACCCGTAGATCAAGACCAAATTATTTCCCAGGTGTAGGCAACCTCGTCCCCAGGGCCTAATATGCCAAAAGGTCCTGGGGATGAGGTTGAGATGTAGGAACTGTTTTGGGACACCTAGTAGTTAGTCCCGTTATGAGCAAACAATTCAGTTCAATTTCATAACTCTAAAAAGTGTTGTTGTTGTTGTTGTTGTTGTTGTTGCTGCTGCTGTTGCTGTTGTTAATGTTGCAATAACTGGGACTATGTAGTGAGCCTAGTGACTTCCCTTCGCGGTAATTTTTTGGGGCAGAATTCTTGACGTGTACTTCCCGCGGCTTGTACTTGGCGACAAGAAACTTGTGTATGTGTGGTGTTAAACGCCAGAGTAATGAGATTTAATCATGAATCAGATAAAAGTTGTCGCGAATTCGGATTAGCCCTTTGGCAAATGATCCCTCAAAGATAAAGAAACCCATAATAAAGAAACCCATAATTCGTCACTAAACTAACTTGGAGCTAAGATCATAGATTTGGAATGAAATCTTTCATGGCCTCCTACCTTTTGTAAGCCACAAGGGATGCCTGTGAAGCTACCCACAGTGATCATTACAGCAGAGTCCCACCCTTCAAGGAGCTCCATCACAAGAAGATCAGACCTGATTTTTCTGGATAAAGTACCTCTCAACAAGAAAGAAGGCAGGCTGTTTTATTCTCAGCTTCTTTTACAATGGTACAGGGTGTCTCAAAAAAATTGTTTGACGTTTGATAAAATATTGAAAAATAAGGGCAACATGAACAGGCTCATGGAAAGATAACCCTGTTCTTAAGATTATCAAATAATTTAAAATCGTGCAAATCGGTTGAAAATTCACTGAGTTACGAGCTCTCGAAGATCAAAAATATGCGATAGCTGAAACCAGAGACCTCCCAGATTACTGGTATTACAAAACGCTCAAAGACGAAGGTAAGAGAAGCTTATCCAATGTCATACCTCTCGTTGATATCAGAGCACACCAAATAGGACTTCTAAAGTAAATCATTGCGTGCGATCATTCTCTAAATTTCCTTGACATTGCATAAGTCCAAAAACAGTGGTTCAAAACATAATTGGCGAGAGACTGAATTTGTTTCCTCAAAGCATCGATATTTTTGAAAGTTAGGTTATCGAAGACCTGTTTGAATCCCACTTGGTTCGCCCTGAAACAATTGAGGAATAACAGAAACGACGGCCTATTTGGCTTTTACCAAAAATGCCATTTCGAGGCCTCTGGTTTCAGCTTTCGCACAAATTTGAACTTCAAATGCTTGTAACTCCATGAATTTTTAGCGGATTTGCAAGATTCTTGTGTCAAAAATTAATTTAACATCTGTGGAAAAGGGTGATTTGACTGAGGGTGCATTCAGCGTATCTTTATTTTTTAGTATTTAATCAAACGTCGAACAATTTTTTTGAGACACCCTGTACATAGTAGCATCATACCGCTTCTGTAGTTTTAATGTCTCCAACCACAGGAAGCCCATATTACAGATTATTAGAAAAATATTTTGTTCAAGAAATTATTTTCCGTTCTTTCACATATCATTGTGTTGTTCTCCATTCGTCCTTTCGTTTACATTCACAGCCAATCCGTATTATTATCCGTGACATAAAATTTTTGAAAAGAGCACTTTTCGCTCCCTTGTTTCCTTGTGCTCTTTTCAAAAAGTTTTATCTCACGGATAATAACACGGATTGGCTGTGAAGGTAAACGAAAGAACGAAAGGAGAACACACAATGATATGTGAAAGAACGGAAAATAATTTCTTGTACAACATATTTTTCTAATAATCTGTAATATGGGCATCCTGTTCTCCAACATGTCTCAGGAATGTCTCAGAAATGTCTCAAAAAATTTTTAGTACTGATTCAAATTCTTAGTTTCTTTTGCAATATTGACTAATCTTAACAGAAATGTTTTCTTAACAATTATGACAGATGTTAGAAATATACAAGTGTTTCTTATACCATGGTATGCACACTATGCTTTGAAGTATATTTTTTACATAAGAAAACCAAGCAGGCTGTTTTTGTGAAGAATTTGGGTCGATTTGGCGAAGAACTGTTTTAGTGAGAGCATAGGCAGTTCGGACACTATTGTTGCGCTGTCTAAACTAACCATATCCATGAAACAATGATGATTCAGTAATCACCAAGCCAAGCGATGTTTGCATTCCGTTACAACATCGTATTTGGTTAGGCCCGAGCTTCAAATTCTGAATCCAAACTGAATTGCAACGACGTTCCGCCCCTCTTGGATCTTGCCTGAATACGATACTTCGATGGAAATAAGCCTGCCAAAATAAAGCCTAAAATGCAATCAGTGAATGATTTGGGGGTGCAGTTGGGGGCAACTGCTCCCCCCCCGTCATGATGAAAACTCATCTTGGTGGCCCGTTTTCGGCAAGAAGGGCGCCCCTTATCCTGACTAGCTCACTTGCTCGTGAAAGGAATCGTTGTGAAGCACGTTGTTTTCCTGTCTAAAACTTATTATCCACGCCAAAAATCTTTTCCAAATACATTGTCCACTTTAATTGCATTTTGGGTCGATGATATTCTATTTCAAACATTACCGCCTATTTTTTACTTATTCGATTCATTGCTGTAACTTGTTCAGTGGCAAATGCTTTTGTTGGCACGTGAATTAAATGAAATCTTGTCATATCCGCTAAGATCACTTTCCGATTAAATTGTTCGAAAATTACTGTGCTTCACATATCGATTTCTGTTTAGATCGAGCTTGCATTGAAGATGTGACCAGAAATCATGAGTGTCAGGACACTTTTTAGGTGAATCAGAAGGTAGCATTAATTTCTTTGCTTACCTTGAAATGCCATTAAATTCTCTTCCTTGCCATTTGCAGCCTTTCTCAGCTAAATTTCCTTGCCTTGAAGAGCTCTATCACATGTGCTTTCAAAATGTTTGGGCCTAAAGGACCTTTGTCATCTTCTGCGTATTGATGTGCCTACGCAGCATAGCAGTCTCGAAATGTGCAGGAGATGACAAAGTTCGTTTAGGCCCAAACATTGTGAAAGCACATGCGATGGAGCTCTTCAGTTCAAGGTAAGGAAGTTTGGCTGAGAAAGGCTGCTTATGGCAAGGAAAAGAATTTAATGGCATTTCAAGGTAAGCAAAGAAATTAATGCTACCATCTGATTCACCTAAAAAGTGTTCTGACACTCATGCAGAAATAACACTATTTGAGTGTAGCGTTTTGGGCACTGAAAACGAAACCAATTGAACCAACATATGACAGAAAGTTTATGATAAGCCTTAGTCGATCCTTTGCCAACACAAAATCTGACGACAATAAATGCCTATCTTGCAACAGCTGGTTCTTGCTGTCAAATTCATTTAAATCAATAGATCAATGCATGTCTTCCCCCGTCTCGAGAGTCATTCAGCTACTGCTTTCATGATCTAGAGTAAATGCTATCGGTCTAGGTTTATTTTACTACTTCCAAGCCACGTGACCACACCCTTTGGGAGTTTTAGTATTATGCTACTATTGTACTCATGGCAAAACTTTGTTTTAGGGCTAGGGTAAGGGTAGACTTATGACGATGAGTCTCTTGTTTCCTTGTGCTCTTTGACTTGATGATGGCGCTTCAGTCAAGAGAGACTCTTAATATTACTTTGAAAAACCTGGCCCTATTTAGCCCTAAACTTCGCGATTCCTACACTACCAATCAGATTGCGAGATTTGTGCATTTCTATTGTTACAGTGTAAATGTGATAGAATTTTTTATTCGATTGAAGAATTGAAAAAACTCTCACGGGATCAAGATTCGAAGCCGTTATTACATCATAATTCCACTGACGATTGAAGAAAATAGGGCCAAGTTTTTCACTGTTTCATTATGAGTCCCTCTTTAGCAAGGTTTACCGCAGGGATACAAGGGACTCATCTTCATAAGTCTAGGGTTACTGTTAGGGTTAGGGGCACTTAGACGAGGGTGTAATGCGGGGCTTCCTATATATGCTACTCCAGTAATATTATTTGCTTGTTTCAAGGAACCGATCTTTTGCTTGTGAAGGCAGAGCATAAGGCCATTCTGAAGTCAATTCTGCAATCGGGAAATGTTTCCTATGAAAAGATGTCATTGTCCAAAATGATAACAAAAACTGTTTGCTTAGGCTAAATTAGCGCTGTCTATGTAGTGATGTCCCTGAAGCCACAATATATGATATTGTTGAAATTTGTCGCAATCTTGACAAAGGGTAAGAACGTAATTCTTGGATACATGAACGGAAATCCAGTTTTACTAATGAGAGATTGGTCTCAGAAAGTAATTAGTTCTTTATGTTAGGTAAGCGCATTTTAATCTAAAAATTTATAAAATTGTTTACATAAATGTGTTTCTGTATGAATCTACCATTTCTTCCAGCAAAAAGAAATTAAACTGTTATTTAATGTAGCCATGGGAAGGTCTCCACCAAACCAATTTCGGGTATCAATTACGCTTTTAAGATTCTTCTGGGTGGTTCTTGTATCCTTATGAACGTTATGAAATGCTCGTCCTTCTCTAGGTAACGGTAAGGGCATTTAGCTGATGCTTAAAAGCCACCTTGGCTAGTATGTCAGTGTATCGCATAAGAATTTAGTTGAAAATTTTCCATTCATTCATTTCTTTGGGCATCAATTAAAGGGTGCCTCAAAACCGTAAGAACGCCAAAATTTGCGCTCTAATCCGTTAGCAATTTTCTCTCATAAACCGCAGCCGCCAGTCTTCCTCAGCACCATAAATTTTCTTTTCAGGATAACAAATTTCATGTAAATGAAGCAGGAATCCTATGGTAATTTGTCCGAATCTGCTATTTGCGATGACCGTCCTGTTACAGCTATAAGAAGGCCTGATAGATAATAACGGTTATCTTGTATAAGGTTCTACATAGTGAGCGAAAAACCGTAAACCGTTCGTTTAAATTCTAATTTTCCGCAACCGCGTAGCAACATAAAAACCTTAAACTGCACTGATTTTTTTGCAGCAACTGTAT